>PVIJ01003248.1:103762-139391 GCA_004024925.1 Scalopus aquaticus
CAGCAGCGGCGACGCGAGTTCGACGCCCAGCCAGGGAGAATCCCACATGGTGGGGCAGACCTCTCCTGCCTCACCCGCTGCTCCCCTCAGCAGTGTACTTCTGATCTGCCTGTTCTGCTCCCCACTCTGTCTCTGGTGAACCCTCTCGCCGCCCCACGCCTCTGGCCTGTACCCCAGCTTGTATGTAAAAAAAAAAAAAAAAAAGAGCTTCAAAATAGCTGAACAGAGGAAAGAAAGTGCCTCCTGCCCTTAACGACGAGGCTGTCCACTGTCTTCTCCGAGTGTCCTCTTTCTCATTTTTGGGCTCTTTAACCTGACTTAGTCGAGAGGCTTTCAAATTTCCTAGTTTCCTGGTGAGCCGTCCGTTTCTCCCTGCAGCCCCTTCCCGCGCTCCCTGCAGCCGGACTGTGGGACCGAGGCGCGGAGCTGGCCCCGGGCCCGGGCTGCGGTCTGTCCTGGGCGGGCGCTGTGTGGGGGAGGTGGTCGGCGGGGTCGGTTGGCCGGGGGCGGCCAGGCCAGTCGCGGCGGAGGCTGCGGACGTTCTTGTGCCTTTCGGGTCCTGCCTGGACGTGTCCCCGGTCTCTGCCCCTCGCTGTGGGGCGGGCAGCGCGCCGCAGTCCTTCAGCGTATTCCGGGCTGGCTCTGTGGCTTGAGGTCCCCCTTTTCGGGGCCTCGGAGGCCGTCTGCAGCAGCATCTCAGTCGTGCCGGCCCGTCCGACCGCTCCAAGGCCGCACCCAGCTCTGCGCGTGCGCGATCGGCGTCTGCCCCTTCGGGGTGTCCCCGCCGCTGCACTTCCGGGGGCAGATTCCGTCCCTCGCGGAACCGCCGCCCCTTCCGGGACTCTGCGGGTGCTCCCTGCGGGGGCGCGGGCTGACGGGGTGGTTACTCTCAGACTTCCCTGCCCCGCCCATCTTCTAGTCTCTTCCGTGGTGCCGCTTTTCCTCAGAATGGCTGTTTTCACCTGTGAACCCCGACACCCGCAGGGCTCTTCCCTCTCACGGGTCGCCTCCTCATTCCTCACCTCCTGGATGTGCAGAGCAGGGACCCCCAGGAAGCACCCCGCCCCCAGGTGGCTGCCTTGCCTGGGGGCTGGGGCGCCTCGGGAGGGGGCTGGACTGGGGTGGGGGCTGGGGCGCCTGGGCAGGGGGCTGGGCAGCGGCAGTTCACGGCCGGCCTTTGTGCGTGGAAGGCTAGAGGCGGCCTCCTCTCGGGCCGCGCCTGGGACCCCAGCTGTCGACGCCGCTCCAGCCCCGGGGAGAGCTGCACCTCGCTCTGGTGGACCCCGTGCCCCACCGGCCCTGAGCTCGGGCCGCCCCCTGCAGACTCGGGGCGGGGCGCTGGCGGCTGCAGTGGGCCGCTGGCCGCCCGGCGCCTCCCGAGGCCTCAGGCTGTCCCTTCCGCGCGGTTGTTCCCTCGGACAGTGCCCTCCGCCCGCCGGCCTCCCCCTGCTGGTCTGTGGCCCGGCTTCGGCCCGTGGCCGCGGCGCCTTGTCTGACCCCGGCCCGCCCGCTGCCCCTTCACGGGAAAGGCCGGGCTGGTCGTCCAGCTCAGGGGTCAGCGCTGCCTGCACCCCGACCCCGCATCTTCCCTCAGTGTCTCATGCTCCTGCTTGGTGGCCACGGTCCCTTCGGTGGCGGCCAGCTTCTTGCTCAAAGAAGCCCCCTCCCCACGGCCCGACCCTGCTGCCCCTCCCCCACCCCAGCGCCCTGTGCCCGCGCCTGCCCAGGGAGCGCCCGGTGCAGCCCCCCCAGCACAACCCTGCGCACAGGGCCGCCCAGCTGGGCAGTGTGGTCTCCTGGACGGTGACCGCCAGCCTGGGGACAGCAAGGACAGGCCTGGCTGCTATGTTGGGTGCCCCCTCCTGTTTTACAGAAGCCCACGCCTCATGGGGACCCCCAGGCTGGGTTTTGTGGGGTGTCTGGGGATGAGGCGTGCTCCCCTCCCGGAACAAACACGTTTAAAGGTTCTGGTTCCTTGAGGAGTGCACGTTCTGATGCCGGCTGGGGCGCCCCCTCCAGACCGCTCAGTCCAGCAGGGGCCCTCCACGCCCCCCAGGCCGGCTGGGTCCCTTCCAGGCCCCCTAGATGGCCCGACCCCCCACGCTGGCCGGATCCCCTCCACGCCCCCCGGCCGTAGGGGCTCCTCAGCTGGCGGGGTCCTCGCTGCGTGGGTGGTCCTGACTCGCGGGGCGATTCCAGCTCTGGGAGGGCAGGTGTGGGGAGGGGGTGCCTGCCCCCCGGAGCCGTGCTGAGCGCAGCAGGCCCGTGGGCCCCGGGGTCCACGGTAACCGCGGGGGGTGGGGGGCCGCGTCCACAGCCAGGGAGGGGCCCGCGGGCCGCCCGCGCTGGGCTGGCTTGATGCCCCGCCGCGGCTGGAGGCCCAGGCTGCAGGCCGGTCACACAGGCCGGGCCTCGTCACCTTCCGGGAGCGGCCGTCACCTCTGCCCCTGCGCCCGCCCTGCCGCGGCCCCTCAGGCCGCAGGGCCGGGACCCCACTGCCCACACAGCCCCGCCCACCCAGGGGAAGGAGCTCCGACCTCTGGGCTGTCCGGGGCTCCCTCTCTTCCTCTCCCTCCCCTGCTCTGCCCCCAGCAACACCGCAGCCCTCACCAGCCTGGCCCGCGCCGCTGGGTGCTCAGCGCAGGGAGACGCGCAGGGGTGGGGGCGGGGCTGCGGGGCGGGGCGCCGGGCCCTCCTGGGGCCTCAGGCCGCGGGCGCATCTCCAGGCCCCGCCCCGCCCGCAGCCTCCAGGCCTGTGTCCTGGAGCGCTCCTCCCGGCCGCGCAGCCTTACCCGTCTCGCAGTGGCGCCCGGAGAAGCCGCGCGGGCAGTCGCACTTGTACTTGCCCGCGTAGTGGAAGCAGGTGCCCCCGTTGCGGCAGGGGCCCGAGGCGCAGGGGTCTGGCCTCCCTGGGGTCAGGAGGCCGCCTGTCAGGGCTGGCGCTCCAGGCACCCCGACCTCTGACCCCCTGGACTGGGGGCCTGCGGGAGGCCGTCCCGCCCCGCCCCTGGCGGGCTCCCCCAGCCCCACCCTCCGGGGCGCCACGGGCTCACCGATCTCGCAGTGCCGGCCGGTGAAGCGGTAGGGGCAGCTGCAGCGGTACTCGCCCCCCGCCTCCCTGCACGTGCCCCCGTTCCTGCAGGGCCCGGAGCTGCACAGGCGCGGCCGGGCTGCGGGGGGAGGGGGACGCGTGAGCAGGTGGCCTGGGGGTCCCTGCTGGTGGGGGCTGGCCCCGGTGTGGCAGACACTGCACCCCGCACCTGGCGGCCGGGGCCGCGGATGGCCAGCCCAGCACCCCTCCCCGTGCAGCGGCAGGGGCAGGAGGCGCCCATGTCCACTGCCCACGTCCGTGCCCCCCACCCCGGCCTGAGGCGAGCTCCGCGGGTGCTGAGGTGTGACGTCTGGGCGCTCTTCAGGCCCTGCCGCCTCCAGCCTTGGTGGAAATGTGCACCCCACAGCCACCCCTCCGTCCAAAGCCCTGTGGGGTCTCGGGCTGCGTGTCCAAGTTCTGGTCCCCGCAGCCCCGAAAGCCGCCACTGTGTCCCAGGAGGCCGGACCTGGGCCCAGAGATGTCGGTGCTGGGGCTCTGGGGCTGGGCCCGGAGCGCCCCGCCAGGTGCCCGAGTGCTGGGGGTGCCCACACAGCCGTCCCAGCAGAGTCCCGGGAGGGTGCGGGTGGGGGGCTGAGGGCTTCTCCTGGGAAAGCCGCCCCCCTCCCCCCTCCCCCCTCCCTCAGGCCTGGGCGGGGAGTCACACCCAGCCCCAGCGAGGCCAGGGAGCGTGGCTGGACCTGTTCTGACCACGGGGCGCCCCAGGCCCACGGGGGCCCCTGCGCAGGCCAATGGGGTGGGGGGGCGCTCACGGGAGCCGGAGCCCCGGAGTCCCGCCGCGTTCACGCAGCCGGGAGGGGGCTACTCGGCCGCGCCGGGCAGGGACCGCGCTGCAGGCCGCGCTGCGGGGCCGCCCACCTTGCTCGCAGCGCTGACCCTGGAAGCCGCGCGGGCACGCGCACGTGTAGGCGTCGTCCCGGGCTTCGCAGGAGCCTCCGTTGACACAGGGGTCCGAGTCGCAGGGCGACGGCAGAGCTGGGGGCAGAGAGGGTCCACGCTCACCCCAAGAGCAGGCTTCCGCCGCTGTGGCCGGGCCGCGCCCTCCCCTGCCCTCCGGAGCTGGGGCGCAGATGTGCGTCTGCCCTCAGCACCACGCGCACCTCCGCACGCCCATGCCGTCCATGCGCACAGCCGAGCTGGACCGGGTCAGGCCGCCCAGGCCTGTGGTGAGGTCGGAGTGCAGTGACCCCGCCTCCGCCCCGCCCCCCTGCCCCGCAGCGGTGAGCAAGAACCCCCATACTTGGCAGGCGCAGATGCGGACCCTGTTTACCCTCCCTAACCCCGAGGGCGCAGCCCTGCCCAGAGACTGCAGCCTCTGCGGGCTCAGGGCGGCGCCTGCAGCGTCCAGGGCGGCTTCCGCCGGAGCCCGGGCGGGGGTTCGGCTCTGGAGCCGCTGCCCAGGAGAGAGAGGTGCGGCCTTTCTCTGCCCCGCCCCTGCCCCGCGCTGCTCACGGTGGCTGACGTTGTGTGGGGTGTGGCAGACGCACAGGTAGCTGCCCGCGTACTCCATGCAGTAGCCCCCGTCCGGGCACTGCGTGTTCACGTTGCAGGGCGTGGCCGTGACCTCTGCGGGAGAAGGCCCGGCTCACTGCCCGCACCCCGGGCCTCCTGGCCCACCCGCCAGGGCCAGGCCAAGTCCCCCGGCTGGGACACAGGACCACGGGGGCGGGGTCTGGACCTGTGCGTGGGGCCCAAGCCCAGGCACCATTGGGGGCACCTCGGAGGCCCTGGGCACCTACCGAACTCACAGAGGAGGCCGAAGAAGCCCGGGGGGCACTGGCAGACAGTGGCGTTGGCCTCCAAGCATCTGCCACCGTTTCGGCACTCACAGCCCTCAGGCGCTCCTGCCGCAGTCAGAGGGGGCGCTCCAGCGCCTGGTGCAGCGACACCCCCGCCCTGCCCCGCACCTTCCGGTAAAACCGGCGCGCCCGCCCCTCCCGCAGCCCCAGACGCACTCTCCCCGCAGCGGAGCCCCGCGAAGCCTTGGGGGCACTCGCACACGTAGCCCTGCTCGGCGCCCACACAGGCGCCCCCGTTCTGGCAGGGTGCCGAGAGGCAGGCGTCCGGCTCCGGGGTGCTTCCTGCAGAAAGGCGGCAGTGCCCGCGGTCAGCGGGAGACCAGCGCCCGCGCGTCCCCAGGGCCTGTTCAGGGCCGCGGAGGGTGAGCCCCAGGCCCCTGCTCTGGACACTCGCAGCCCCCGGAGCAGCGACGAGCAGAGTAAGGCGGGCGGGGTGTGGGGGCACGTGCCTGGGGGTTCAGGGGCCTCCTTGGCCGGGCTGCCCCAGAGGTTCCGGCAGTGGGACTGGGGGCTGCCCTCTTTCTTGGGCGGGGAGGGGCTGGAGCTGATGCGGCTGCTTCAGAAGGACGGGAAGGGCAGCCCGGCCCAGGTGGGGAGCAGCGGGGGCCTCATGTCCAGGCTGTAAGCCCCCCGGGGCTGGAGGGAAACAGCCTGCACTCGCGCCAGCGGCCGGGGACTTCGGGTTCAGGGGCACAGACAGCCAGGGGGCTTTGGGCCGCCCCTACCCCCTCAGCCGGCCGTCTGACCCGAGAAGCTCCAGGCGTCCATCAGCCCGGCCCGAGGGAGGGGTCTGCTGGCTCCCGCCATCCCGCAGGGTCTCAGTCCCGGGCTGAGTTCGGTGTGGTCAGGACCTCAGCCAGTCCGGGGGAGCCGGGCCCCTACTCTGGAATCCGGCTGCTGACCCGCCCACGCCCGCAGCAACGCTGGTGCCACGCCCTCTGCGCGCGCCCTCTGCGCATGCGCAGCCCCGAAACTACGCCCGCTGGACGCGCCCTGCCCCAGCCCGGGGGGACCCTCTCCGCCCCCCACCCCTGCGCGGGCGGCCCGCTTACCTGCCTCACAGGTGGGTCCTCCGAAGCCAGCTGGGCACTGGCAGCTGAAGCCGTGGGAGCCAGGGGCACACGTCCCTCCGTTCCGACAGGGCTGGGAGGCGCACACGTCCACATCTGGGGGGCGGCTGGGGCTCAGCACGGGCCAGGCTGGGAGGCCCGTGGCCCACTGGGGTACTCCCACCCGCACGCGGCCTAGGGCGCGCCCGGGGAACACACCCAGGTGGCACTGCCGCCCCGTGAAGCCCGAGAGGCAGGAGCAGCTGTACGAGGGGTTGCCCGTGACGCAGTCGTCGATGCACTTGGCACCGTTGAGGCAGGGCCGCAGGGTCTGGCACACGGAGGCTGCGGAGGCGAGGGCGGGCGGTCACCCTCCGCCCCGCCGCGGCCTCGCCTCTGAGCTCGCGGGGCGCCCAGCCCTGGCGCGGCGTGTCCCGCTGCCGTCCCACCGTGACTGGGGCGTCGGTGGGGCAGCCCGGAACTGCCCGCGGCCGAGAGGACACAGGGGCCAGGCCCAGCCGGAGGCCGCGCCCTCCAGGGGCAGGACCCCACGACCGGAGCGGGGTGGGGGCAGCCAGAGCGGGCAGGGGAGCTCGAGGCCCGAGGGCCACTGGGGCCCCGCTGCGCCCAGCACCCTTCCCAGGGGATCCCAGGCCTGGAAGCCGGCGCCTCTCCAAGCAGGCCTGGGGCGGGGCGGGCCACAGGGGCCCTGAGGACCAGCGCCCACCAGGCCCTCTCAGCTCCCGGGGTGGCCCCGAGAAGCAAGGCTACTGAGGCCCGCGAGGACAGAGATCCCGGGGCTCCGGCTGCTGGCTCCAATCCCAGCCCACTCCTGGGCAAGTGGCCCCATGACCGGGAGCGAGGGATGACAGCCCCCCAGGAGACCGGGCCCGGGGGCAGCGCCTGGAGAAGACCCAGGAAGTGCCCCGCCCCGCCCCGCCCCTCGCCGTAGCCCCGCCCCTCGAGGTGCCCCGCCCCACCCCCGAGCCGCGGGTCCGCTTACTTGTATGGCCGCAGCCCCCCACGCGCACCTGGGCATCATCGATTCTGAACGCCCAGCGCCCGGGCACGCCCACGTTGGTGGTGGTCTCCACCTCGGCCATGTCTGCTGTGCGCGAGCCGGGGATGCTGAAGTAGCGCAGCCCATCGCCCGCGTTGAAGCCGGCCTTGGGGGTGTGGACAGTGGGGCAGGTTCGGGCCTCGCAGGGCTCCCTAAGCCTCCTAGACCCACCCCTGTGGCGGCCAGGCCAGCGGGGTGTTAGGGAAGCCCACCTCCGGGCGCTACCAAGCGCCTCCTGGCCTTGCCGGGTCCGGGGGCCACTGTGACTGCAGGAGAGAGCCTGGAGGGAGGTGGTCGCTGGTGCTAGGGCCCCCTCCACACCCTGGGCCCCCGGGGCCTGACCCCAGGGCCCCGTGCCCACCCAGCAAGGCCTCTGAGCCTGCCTCGGGGCCCCGCCAGCCTCTGGCCTTTGCCCCACGCATCCCCGCCATCGCACACGCACAGCGCCTTACCTGGGCAGCGATGCCCCCCAGGCCGCTGGCGTTGCCCCCGCTGCTGGCGTGCGTGCCTGTGGTCCAGGTGATGGACTCGTAGTTGAAGATGGTGAAGGAGAACTTGCCGTCGGTGATAAGCACCGTCTGGAACGTGTTGACCTGCGGGCAGAAGCGGTGAGCAGGCCCTGCCCTCGAGGCGCGGCCGCCCACCGCCGCTGACCAGGCCTTGTCTGCCTCCAGCTGCAGGGGCGGCCCCATGGGGGAGCCTCCGTCCTCCGCAGTGGCCGGGTCGTGGTGGCTGGTGAGGGAGGGACAAGCTGGCAGGTGTGGACCCGGTCCCTGGGGGCCGGGCGGGTCGGGGACCCCGGGCCAAGGCTGCCCGTTGCCCCGAGTGACAGGAACGGCCGCGTGGAAGGGGAGGAGCCGAGGGAAGCCGCGTCAGCTTCTGCAGGGCGCCGCGGCCTCTCCCTCGCATGCCCCCGGCTGCACGTGCCCAGCTGGCGCGGACTCGCGTCATGCGCGCGCGCGCCCCCCCCAGAGGTGTGCGCGCGCGCGCGCTGGCACAGGCAGAGCCGCAACACACACAGTGGCTGCCTGCGCGCTCTGCGGCCCCCGTCGCGCCAGGGACGGGCGCTAGTTCAGATGGGGGTGGAGACGGTCGGGCCAGATGGCGGGACCCCCTCTGAAAGGCCGCGACACTTGACCTGGGCGCCCCCACGGGGTGGACCCGCGTGGCGCCAGGGAGGAGGCGGGATCGTGAAAACCCTGGAAGAAAACAGGCTGCGTGTGGCCAAGGACTAGAAGCGCTTCTGTGGCGGCAGAGCCCGCACCTGCCCCCAAGGGCTTCCGCCGCGGACCCCGAGGGCAGGGGTGGGGAGAGGGCGAAAGGGGTGTCTGTAACAGACGGTGAAACCGCCGACCCCTCAAGTCAGCAGGGCCCGCCGCTCAG
Organism: Scalopus aquaticus; assembly: GCA_004024925.1. Taxonomy (NCBI): domain Eukaryota; kingdom Metazoa; phylum Chordata; class Mammalia; order Eulipotyphla; family Talpidae; genus Scalopus; species Scalopus aquaticus. The sequence goes on from PVIJ01003248.1 coordinate 112,163, forward strand.
CAGGAAAACCCAGAGCCAGGACGGGGACGCTGGGGACGGCCCCGCCGAGGTCAGGGCCAGGCACGGAGCCGGCGGCTGCAGCTCCCACGCAAGCGGGGAGGCCCCTCCTCGGCTGCGGGGCTGGGTGGTGGCGGGCCGGGCGGGTGTGCGGCCGCCGCCTTCTGCGCGCACGCTGGGTGGGCCTCTCGTGCCCAGTGGGCACCCTGCAGGGCGGGCCAGCTGCGGCTGGGAGCTGGGCGCTTCGGAAGCGGGCTAGCGCGAGCCCCGGACCCGGAGGAAGGGGCAGCGCTGGGCAGAGCCTGGACAGATGGGGGTGTGGGGGCCACTAGGAGCCACGAGAAGGCCGTGGCCTCGAGCGGACCCTGGGCGTGAGCCTGCTCCCGAGCCTGCCCGGGCTCGTGGCGACCTCGGCCGAGTGTGGAGAGCGGTCGGATCCGCTCCGGGCAGCCTGCCCTCGGGAGCAGGCAGGGTGGGCGCTGGCTCCAGGGCCAGCGGGCGCCGCCGGCAACGCAGGGGTGGGCAAGGGCGATCCCGGCGCCGCTGGCTACACTCGTTACTCTTTGTTACTAAGTCACTTGAGTTACAAATTGATCCTTAGAAAAAGTGACTCGGGGCCTCCCCGGCGGCGCAGCGGTTAAGCGCTGCGCTGTGGAGCTGTCGGCAGCGGCGACGCCAGTTCGACGCCCGGCCGGGGAGAGTCCCACATGGCGCGGCAGACCTCTCCTGCCTCCCTGCTCCCTCAGCAGTGTGCTTCTGCTCTGCCTGTTCTGCTGCCCGCTCTGTCTCTGGTGAACCCTCTCACCGCTCCACACTTCTGGCCTGTACCCCAACTTGTATGTATAAATAAAAAATAAATCTTAAAAAAAAAGAAAAAAGTGACTTACAAATCACCAGCCAGGCCCCTGAGCTGAGCTGAGCTGTGTGCTGACGGAGGCGGTCAGCCCTCACAGCCTCGCACACCCCCGCACACTCACACGAGTGCGCCCCCTCTTCCACCGCACAGCCCACTCTCTGGGCCCCGGCTCCCTCCTCCTTTTCTCCTCCGCTGCGGGGCAGGGGGCTCAGGGCGCACCCCTGCAGGCTGAGCCCACGTGCACCTCGAGGCCCCCGGGTGCCTGGGGACCCAGAGCTGCCCCTCCATGCCCCTCCTGTCGCCTCCACGTCCAGTGTCCCCGCTCCGAGCCCCCAGATGGGGGCGCTGGCCGCCTCTGGCCTCTGAGTGCCCGTGTGGCCGTGCCTCCCCGTGCCCAGACCTGCCTGCGCCCCGCGCGCCAGGACAGCGCCTCGCCACGCCTCCCTCCTCCCCGAGACCTTGCCCGTGCCTGCCCGGACCCTGCCCCCCCCCAGGCTGCCCCGCGGCCACGGCCAGCGACTCGGGCTGTCTCGGCCGCGTGTTCCCTCATCGGGGAGCCCAAAGCCGATCAGACCCCACGCGCCGGGGCCCGAGCCGGCCTGCTGCCCGCGGGGACGCGCCCTGGCCGCAGCTGGCCACAGCCGGCCCGCAGGCCCGGGCCCCGACTCACAGGGGAAGAGGCGCCGCCGCCGAAGAAGGTCACGCGGAGCCAGGTGGCCACGAAGGCCCAGCTGGCGGAGAAGCGGGGCAGCTCCGGGAAGTAGCGCCGGACGTCGGCCGAGGCGCGCCGCAGCGTGGCCGGGTCCGTGGCCTCCCGGTAGTGCACGTCGCCTGCCCGCCGGTTGTCCACGTCCGCCCAGAAGGCCGCCACCACGCACCGGTCGTTGGCGATGGGGAAGGCCGCCGGGGTGAACTGGGACACCTCCTTCAGGAAGGAGATGACCCCGTTGTTGTTCACCTGTCGGGGCAGAAGTCCAGAGGGGTCACGGGGGCTGCGGGCAGCAGGCGGCCAGCGGCCCCCGCGCGCCCCAGAAACCCTGCGAGGGCGCGTCAGCCCCGGGCGGCCCTGGCGTCCAGGCGGGCGGCGGCGGCTTGCCCGCCCTCCAGACCGGCGCTAGGCCGGGCGCCCTGTGTGGCCCGGACCCCGCGGCACCCAGATGCCGGACAGGTCAGCCTCACAGACAGGCCGGGAGCCCAGCGCTCGGGCCGCGGCGGGCAGGGGCTGGCACGGGCGGGTGGAGGGGCCCAGGCGGCCAGTCGGTGCGTGCCCGTGGGCAGCTTGACCCGCACAGGCCCGGTGCTGTCCGAGCGGCTTGTGGGCCAGGGTGGCGGGGCCCCTTGCCGGCCACCGAGACTGGCAAACACCCCCTCCTCTTCGGTGGCACCCGCACACCACCCGTCCAGTGCGGGGCTAGTCCAGACCTGGACCCAAGGGCTGGGGGGCCCGGCGGACACAGCGGCGGGGGGCTGGTCACCCCTGTGACGCGGGGACCCCCAGGGCCCTCTGACAGCTGGGGGAGACACAGGTCAGCCACCCGCGCAGGCTGCCCCCGCTCTGCACTCCAGCAAGCCTGGCGCTTCACCGGACGAGGCAGCTCCTGGGGGGCTCCAGGTAGAGGCAGAGAAGAGCCCCAGGCAGAAGGCATCTGTTACCCCAAAAGCAAGTTTGCAAATGCAAAACCAGGACACAGGCGAAGGCCCCCCAGGGAGCGGACAGGCAGCCAGTTCTGGGGCTACGGGCACAGACGGAGCGGGGGGCCGTGCTTGAAGAGATGAAACTTGGCTTTAAAATCCCACCAGGGGCCTCCCTGGTGGCGCAACGGGCTGAGCGCTGCGCTGTGGAGCTGTCAGCAGCGGTGACGCGAGTTCGATCCCTGGCCGGGGAGCTTCCCACATGGTGCAGTAGACCCTCCTGCCTCCCCGCTGCTCACTCAGCAGTGTGCTTAAGTCAATCTGCCTGTTCTGCTCCCCACTGTCTCTGATGAATCCTCACACACACACCCCACAACTCTGGCCTGCACCCCAGCTTGTATGAAAAGTAAACAAGTCTTTAAAAAAAATTCCATCCGGAGAGAAGGGCCAGGGGCCTTGCAGAAGAGCCCAGCTGAGCGGCCCTTTCTCCCAAGGTGACAGCCACCCAGGCAGAAGCAGCATGGACAGAGGCGGGGCAGAGGGGGTCCTTGCACCGGTGCCGCACCCTGCAGGGCCCCTCCCCCCCGCGGGGAGCCCGGCGCCTGGCAGAGACCACGACACAGTTAACTCAACGGTCAAGAACCCACACACGAAAGTTCCAGAAGTAAAAGTCAGAGGACAACATGGGCCCTCCGTGACGCTGAGTCTCTTTGCGGCTTCTCGGCTGACGAGAGGCCCAGACACTGGGGCCCTGCGCCCGACCCCGGCCCTGGGGACAGGCCACAGGCCACGAGGTGGCTCCACAGGACTCGGTCTTGTTTGCGGCCTGACGCCAGGCTCACTGTGCGCAGGCGGAGCCGGCCGAGGGAAGAGTGTGGACCTGAGCGACACGCCTCCCCGAGACAGAGCGGCCGGACACGCGCAGAATCAGCCCCGGACACGCCCAGAATCGGCTCCAGACACGTCCAGAACGGGCTCCAGACGCCCCAGAATCGGCTGGACATGCGCAGCGGGAGGTCGCAAGGTGCGGGGAGCAGAGCGCGGCGCCCCCGTGGGCTGCCCGGAGAGACACCCACGCTCAGTGCCGGCAAGAGGAGAGAAACTGGACGTTGAGAGCAGAAGTCAGTGAACTGGAACATAAACACCGAATGAAGAACCAACAAACCCAAACTGTAAGCTTCTAAGGAAAGAGAGAAACGTCTGATGAAACCGATCCCGTGAAGGGGAGGAGCGCCGACACCCAGCGGGGACTGAAGAAGGGGGCCGGTCGCGCCACGTCGCCGAGGAGGACAGCGGGGAGGACAGAACAGCGGCCATGGCGAGCTCTCGGGAGCACAAATTCGACTTCAGACGAAATGAGTTTCCTAGAAACGCAGCTTGAGTGACGGGACTCTGAGGGCGCGGCGAGGCCCCCTGGCCCCTGGCGCGGGGAGTGCGGGGTGCTCTCTGGCGGCGCGCTGGGCTGGGCGTCGGTGCCCACGGCGGGCTGCCGGGCTGGCACCCGCTGCTCCGGCGTGACAGCCCCAGCCAGAGGAAGAGCGAGAGGAGGCGACCCCGGAGCCCCAGCGACCATTCCCGACTATCGCGATCTGCAACCTGGAGGCTCCAGGGTGCGGTGCGAGGGTGGGGGCGCAGAGCCGCGGGCGCCCCGCTGGCTGGTGCTCTCCAACGTTGCTTTCAGGGACGCCCCCGTTCCTCAGCCGTCAGAACGCTGGTTTCTGACCAGGCGTCTGTTTTGCCGGCAGATCTCTCCGCCTGGGGCCGCTCTCCCAGTGGCTGGGCCGGGCGGGGGGTTTTGGGGAGGCTGTTTAGATGGTCCTCATTTTAGCGACATTTTCACCTGTGACTCTGAGCTGGAAGGTGAGCCTCGCCCGGACGCCAGGGGACGTCTGACAGTGTCCCCCAAACGGTGCCAACGCGGGTCTCCCCGTTCCTCAGCGGGGCCCCCAGCGACACAGGTCCTGACGGCTGTGCCTGCCCGCCCGTACAATCGCAGCCGCTTCCCTGCCCACGCCCCTCGGGGCTCTGCGCCCGCTGTCACACCACACAGCTGCCTCGGGGGCGCCTCCGCACGGGGCGGGATGCAGGTGCCCCACGGGCGCGGCGACGCCCTCAGGGCAGAAGACACTGGCAGCGATGCAGGCGCAGCTGGCAGGAGGTGTGGGGGGGCTGGGGGCTGGCGGTGGGGCGCAGCGGGCTGGCCAGCGCTTGTCTAGCGCGGATTTGGGGCACAGCGACGCCAGGGCACGGCCCACCACACTCAGTGCTGGGTGCAGGGAGGAGAGGCGCGCTCACCCCTAGTGGCCGCGAGTGGGTGGCTGCACCCCCAAGCCGCAGGGCACGCAGCCCTGTCCCCAGCCTGCGGAGTCCCCGCTCGGGAGCCCCCGGAGCCTCGCTAGTTTGGGGGCCCAGGCCTGAGCGGACAACCTGGACTCGGGGAGGGAGAGTGAGGCTCAGAGGTCGAGCCCACGGAGCCCCCCCGCTCCTGCGCCCCGGCAGACGCAGACCCCGCGGCCTGGCGGGTGGCCCTGGCCGCAGGTGCCAGCTGGGGGCTGCGAAGTGGCTGGGGAGGGGCTGAGACGGCGCGGCCAGGTGCCCTGCGAGGGAGGGAGGCCCCTGGGAAACGCGCCTGTTGCCGCTTCGCTGTCGGCGGAGAACCAGGAGGGGCCAGGTCCTCTCCCAACTGGTACCGGCCCTGGGACAGAGCTTGGCCAGGCTGCCCAAGCTCCAGGTCTGTGGGGCAGGGGCAGGGGGCGCCACTCGCCAAGGTGTCCGGCTCCCGACCGCACCCCCACCCCAGCCCAGCCCCGCCCGCCTCTCCCGGGCCTCTGTCCGGCCTTGGCCGCGGGAGGAGAGAGGAAGCGCTGTCCTCATTCCACCCCGGGCCGCCGTGGTGCCAAGTTGCTGGCGGCGGCGGGGCGCGGGGCCGCCGGGCGCAGCGCCCTCCCTGGAGGCCCGCGGGTCGGGGTTACTCACGTAGAGGCCGGAGTGCTCGGCGCCGAAGAACGGGAAGGGCACGGAGAGCGGCCGCAGCCCAGAGCCGCCGTCGTCCTGCTTGGGGGTGACGGAGTCGCCGCGCTCCGCGCCGAACGGGTAAAAGTCCGTGAGAGCCACCGCGCCGCGCACCCCGCGCGCCCCACACCCCAGGATCGCCGCCAGGAGCAGCGCCCCGGCGGCGCCGCGCGGCATCGCGGGGCACGGCAGGCGGGGACGCAGCGGGTCGGGGCGGGACGGAGCGCGACGCAGCGGGCACGAGCGGGGCCCCGCGGTCCGGCAGCGCTGGGGCGAGGCCGCGGTCCCAGTGGCCGGCAGGGCGGGAGGGTGTGCGGGCCGCGCGGGCGCGCAGCTCGGCCCGCCGGGCCGCGCCGTCGATGGCCCCCGCGCCCGGCACCCGAGCCCGCTGGGTCCCGCCGCGCTCCGGTGGCGGCTCCGCGAAGGAAGGCGCCGGGCGGGACCGCGTTTGGGGCCGGCCCCGCCCCTGAGGCCGCGATTTAAATATCCAGCCGGCGGTCACTCGCGCCGGGGCGGGGCCGGGGCGGGGCCATGCAAATCAGGCGACTCTTAAAGCGCCAGGCCCGCGGGTGGGCGGTGCGCCCTGGGGTTCCCCGGCCCTGCTGGCTTCGTCGAGGTGAGGGCTCCTAGGGCAGTTCTCCCGCGCGCCCCTAGGGCCCAGGGCACTGCCCGCCAAGCGGTTCTGGGACAGACCTCGGGCGGCCATAAGAAGGTGGGCCGGGGGCGGGCCTCCCGGGGGGGCCGTGCTGGTCCCTGCCCGCCCCGAGGGTGGCGCCCCCAGAGCGCAGTCCGTGGAGCAGAGCCTGGATGGGCCCTTCTGGAAGTGGCCAGAGACCGACCTCCTGGGCGGGGCGTGGGTGAGGGTGATGCTTCCCATCTGGCTTGGCGTAAGGGGCACCCCAGTCCTGGGAGAGCTCAGGACGCCGAACAGTGTCCTGCCCTGCGGAGAACCCCCTGGACTCCTCGTGGGTGAGGGGAACCTACGGCCAGTCCCAGGGGGTCAGACCCCTCAGGCCTGGGGGCAGGGGAGGGAGCAGGCTCCGGAGTGGCCACAAGTCGGCCTGTCTGTCCCGCCACCTGGAGGCAGGACACTTGTCCCCTCGGCTCCCACGGGCGCAGCCCTGGACGAGACCCGCCGCCCGGCTCCGAGCCCAGCCTCCCCCGGCCCAGCAGGATGCCCGCCGGAGCCTGGTGCGGTCACGTGTGATGGGGGCGGGCCCAGCTCCGGGGTCTGGGACCCCTGAGCCATCGGGGGGACATGGGGGGACATCGGCGGGCCCGTGTGCGTGACCGGTGCGGGCTGGCATGACCCAGGCTTGCCTTGGGGATCAGGGCTGGTGGGGCCACCGCGGCGCAGGGGCCGCTCTGCAGGGGCGGCCTGAGGCAGCTGTGGAGGCGGGCCCAGCAGCAGGGGCCAGGGCTGAGCCGGACAGGCTCACAGCGGCGGAGGCAGAGAGCACGTCCATGCAGGGCTGAGCCTGCGCGCCGCCCACAGCACGGCCACACCACCTCGCACACTTGCCTGCACGCCTGCCCGCATGCACACTCACCCACGCACCCCCAAGGCCGCCGAGTGCCGCACACAGAGAAGCTCACTGGACACGCCGCCCCCACAGCACACCCCTGCACACCCGCTGCGCCCGGCGCCCGGGAGAGCACTGCGCCCTGCGCACGCAGCCGGTGGGGCCCCGGAGGAGGCCGAGACCAGCGGGCCCCTCCCACCCTCCTCGAACCCCGCCCCCAGTGCCCGTCTGCCCAGCAGGGTGCCAGGCTGGGCCAGGCTGGACACACACCGACTCCTGGGCACGCGCCTCCGTCAGGGGCCCCTAGGGAAGGCATTTCAGTGAAGTTCGGGGCCCGGGATCGGCGGAATACAGCGACCAGTGCCCCCAGCGCCAGGCTGGCACCAGCACGCCCACGCAGGGGTGCCGGCAGGGGCGGGAGGAGCTGTCCCTCCGGCCCAGCCCTGCCGTCAGTGGCGCCCCTTCGCTCGGTGCTGCGGGGCCTGGCAGACCGCATCGGCGCCCCACGCCTTGCCCCCGCGGCCCCGCGGCCCCGCGGCCCCACACACTCCACGCCGGCGAGGAGGAGGAAGAAGAACGTGTTTATTCTCCGAAGCTCGGGACGCCGCCGGGAAACGCTTCCGGGGTCGCGGTCCTGGCCCCTGCCGCGGCCTGCGCGCGTGGACGCTGCCTGGGTGCCCGGGCGGCCGGCGGGCGGAGGCTGGCTGCGTGTGCGGCCACGCCGGGCTCTTCCGCGGCTCCCGCGGGGGGCAGCCGGGGTGGCCGCGGCCCCGACCCCAGAGCCGGGTCCCTCCGCCGTGCCCCAGCAGACTCGCCCCCCCGGGGGTCAGAGGTCGCAGGCCCCCAGGGACAGCGGCTCCGGCTGGGCCACCCCAGCCCCCCAGCTCCTCCCGGCCCCAGGGCCCTCCCTGGCTGCCCGCTCTCGGGGTAACAGGCGGGCCCAGGCCCCCAGAACGCCCACGCTTCATTGCTGGGAGAGCGAAACCCAGCGGGCCAGTCTGGGGGGCGGCCTGGGGCTGGGCCGCGCGGACGCCCCTACCTGAGCCCCGTGACCACCCTGATGGCGCCAGCCAGCGAGGGAGGCCCCGGAACACCCCGCGGCAGGGGCCCGCGCCCGGTGGACGCGCAGGTGCGGGGGCGTGTCGGCTCCTTCGGTTTTTGTTACTTGTTTTATTCTTGAAAATTTTCTTTGCCGTTATTGAAAATATTAGTGTTTCAGAAACCCCGCCCCGGCCGCGCTGGCCGCTGGGGCAAGGGGCAGGGCCAGCAGCTCAGCGCCCGCCAGGAGGGCCGCCCCCTCCCCGCCGGCCCCGCCCCCTCCCCACGCCCCACTTCCATGAGGAAGGTCTGCTTTTCCTCAGTGTCAGCGTCATGTTGAGGAACAGAGTGCCCCCAGGGCGCCGCGGCCCCCAGCCCCTCCGTGCATGTGGGGGCGCAGCCCCCAGGGTGACCCCAGTCCCCGGCCTGGAGGCTGCAGAGCACAGGGCCATGGGGACCACTTGGCGTCCAGGTCCTTGCCGGACAGGGTGTGGGGTGCCGCAGGGGAGGGCCGGGCAAGCGGGGCTGTGGCGTGGGCGCGCTGCCCTCCCTGCAGCCCCCATCTGCTGAGCTCCTCGGGCCCGGGCCCTGCTGCTGTCCCCACGGGGCTGGCCGGCCCTGCAGGGCTGCTCGGGGCCCAGGGAGGCCACGCTGTCCCCTGGGCCAGACCAGGCCCCTCCAGCTGCGGCTCAGGCAGTTGCTCCTGCCGGCCGCCAGGCCACGCCTGGGGGCCTGGACACCGGGGGCAGGCGCTGTCCGTCTCCGCCAGCGTGTGGGCCCGTGGTGGGGTGGCCCATGAGGCTGGTGCCCGCCCCCCGCTCCAGGGTCCTGGGGGACAGGAGGGCCCCGGGCCACCGCCAACACCCCCAGTCACCGACAGAGCCGGTGCTGGAGGGGAGCGTGGGGCAGGGCCAGCGAGGCCTGAGCTGCTGCTGAGCTGTGTCCACGCCGGCCGCGGCCACGGGCCTGGAGGCAGAGGGCCTGCCGGGTGCGGTTTCTGGCTCCTGCGGAGGGGGGGGTGTCCCCAGGTAACCCCCCAAGCTCACAGGGCAGAGGACACAGGGGCAGCCTGGCCATCGAGGCCAGATTGCCACGCCCAAGCAGAAACCGCACGGGGGTGGGGGGGCAGGCCGGGGCGCCCAGGCCCTGCTCTCTGGGGCCGGGGTGGGGGTGTGGGAGGGGTGACCGTGAGTGGCCGAGGCAGCTCTGAGGTCATCAGAGGGACGTCCCCTGAGTGCCACAGGCCAGTCCCGGGCGGTGCCAGGCCTGGGCAGAGGCGCTGGCTGGCCCTCCACGCCGGCTCTCCGCAGCGCCCGGCTGGGCTCACGGCTTGGCCCGGAAGGTCCGGCCCGGGTGCACTCGCTGCCGCCGCTGTGCTGCCCCGTCCGCCTGCTCCCGCAGCCCGGCCACCTGGGAATAGCGCAGCGTGGGCGGGGCTGCGCTGGGGGCCCAGCCGGCCGCCCTGCCCACCTCGGGGCCGCCTGCTCCTCCAGTGCCCACCGCGCCTCCCGCCGCCTCTACAGCCAGGTCCTGCCGGTGCTGGCGGCCAGCTCTTGGGGCTGCTGGGCGTGGGCCCACTCCGGCGCGGCCACTGGGGCCTGGGGGAGACGGCACCGCGCTGCGGGCACCTAGCAGCCAGACTGCGCGCGCCCCGCCCACCGCCCAGGCCCCTCCGCGCCTGCTGGGCGCCTCCGCCCCGTGCGCCGGCCAGCAGTGGACGGGTCGGCCCACGGCCTGCTTGCCCGCCCTCTCCGGGCCAGTGCTGGAGCCCTGGACGGCCGGGGGCCCAGTGCCCGGCCGCGTGCGACGGGGGTGTGGGGTGGGGGGAGAGCTCCGTCCCCGACTGCGTGGGAGACAGAGGACCCAGGCCCACCCTCGGGGCGCACCCCCACACCCCACCGCAGGCTGCGGCTCCGCGGGGGCTGGGGGCCCCTCTTGGCCTCTCCCAGCCTTGGGGGGCACATCTGGAGAGGACAGTCATGGACTGTCCTTGCCGGCCGGCCGTAGGGTGGGGTCTGCAGGGCGTCCTGGTGGGCTGAGGCCGTTGCCGGGCAGTCGTCTGGCGGAGCTGGCGGCCTCCACTAGAGGACAGAGCCGGTGGGTCTCCGGCCCCTCCCGGCAGACCCCCGGGGTCCCGCCCCACAGGTGCATGGGACGGGGTGCCGAGGGGGGCTCGAGTACCAGGTGACCCATAGGGCCCCGAGCAGGGGCAGCTGGGCGCAGGGTGGCCCCGCAGTGGACGTGGGGCCCTGGGCCTGTGGGAGCCGCCTGCGGGGGGGGGGGGGGGGGGGGGGGGGGGGGGGGGGGGGGGGGGCGGGTCGAGTCCCGCGTCTGCCCCTCCAGCCTCCCCCTGCCCCCGGGGCTGAGAGGCGACGCCCCGTCTCTCGGGCTGGACGACCCCCAGGCCGGTCCTGCCGGGGCTGAGGAGGGCGCCTGTTCCTTTAAAGAACCCAGCGAGACCCCTGGCAGGCCGAGACAGAAACACGAGCTCCAACACAAACAGCGGCCACATCCGGGTTTCCCCTCGGAGACACCAATAAAGGGCTGAGGCTCGGCCCGCAGCTGACCTCCTGGAACTCATTAGCGCCCCTCCCCCAGCCCCGCGGCCCCCAGCAGCGGGAGGCCGCCCCGCTCGGGCCCCAGGAGCAGCCGCCGGGCGCCGACACGCCGGCGGCCGGTCCACCTGGCGGGAGGGCACGTGGCCCCGTGCGGACAGGCCGGCCAGCGGCTCCTGACTGAGATGCTGGGCCTGTGCCCCGTCCTGACGCGCCTGTCCCGTGTCCCTGCCCCCCACTGCCCGGCCCCTCCCCCTGCTAAGTCCTCTGGGCCGATGTCCTCCTCAGCCGGACGGGGCGTCTAGTGGCAGTGCCCTCCGGCTGCTCCCGGCACCCACGAGGGCAGGGCTGGGCGGGCGGCGGCCGGGCGGAAGCTCCTCTGCGGGCTGCCCCCTGCTCCGGGAGGCGCTGCCCCTCGGGCGCCGGCCCGGGACAGACGCTGGAGCCGCGCTTCACGCGGGCCCCGCCTGCCCTGCGGCCTCTGTCCCCGGTGCCCACCCGCGGGCTCCGGCCGCAGCCCCATCGGCGACTTCCGGCTCTTTTTCAAAATGTTCCCATATTTCCTCCAACCCCTCCCAGAAAACGCGCCGTTGCCCGCGTCGCTGGGGCAGAGCACAGACGAGGCCTGCCGGCGCCAGGGTGAGCACGGCGCGGTCGCCCGCAGCGGCCCCGCCCGTCGAGCAGGCCGAAGAGTGGACGGGCGCGGGGACGCGCTCCACAGGGGCCAGGCGCACGGGGGTCTGGGGACGCATGGCCGGCGCGGGCAGCCTGCACCCGGGGCCTGCCGGCCGCTGCCTGCGGGGCCTTCCCATGATACGGGGGCGGCCGATGCAGGGGCGCTGGGGCGGGACCCCCAGCCGGGAAGACCGAAGGTCTCAGCGCGGCCCTGGCGGGTGCGGACACACCGCAGGCAGCTCAGGAAGGCGGGGGCCGGGCCCGGAGGCGGGGCGGGGCGCCGTGGGCAGGGCGGAGTCTGGGGGCGCTGGGCCTTGGGGGCCGCTGCAGCCGCGGGTCACCCTGGAAACGGGGAGGGGCCGCTCCAAACAAGAATCGTATTGTTTGCTCAGCGCGGCCCTCCACTTAATTAGAAAAATATGTTTTTAATTAGCTTTCTCTTGACAAATACATCGGTGGCCGACATGTGGGGAGGACCTGCGGGGGGAACAAGGAGCCTGGGGGGGCACTGCGCCCTGGCCACGCTCTGGCCGGCAGAGGGCCAGCCATGAGCCCCTGCCCAGACGGCCGGAGCAGTGACCGCGGGTCGCACAGCCCGGGAGGCCCCCAGGCGGCTGGCCTGGAGGTGGTGGTGCCCGCAGGGTCCCCGAGCACTGGCCCTCCAGGCAGGCCGAGGGGAGCGGGGTGCAGCCCCCGCACCTGGGGAAGGCCCGGCATGGAGCCGCAAGCAGTGGGGGCCCCGGGCCGGGGGTAGGGGCCGGCGCCCCTGCTCAGCCAGAGCAGCCCCTCCACCCGCTCCACTTGAGAGCCCCGCACCCCGCTCCCCGGCCCTGCCCTGGGCTCCTCTCCACCCTGAGCCTGCCCCAGGGCCCCCGCCGCGTCCCCCCCACCGAGTGTCCCCAGGAGGGTGAGGCGCGAGTGCACAGGAGCGGGCAGCGGCCGGGCCAGACGCCCTCCCAGATGCGGGCCATGGGGGTGGGGCGCTGGCGGGCTGGGCGGCCGAGGGGTGGCCGGGGGCTCTCGCACCCTCTGCCCGCACCAAGGTGCTCCATGAGAGACACTCCCGAGGGGCCAGGGGAGGGGTGTGGCAGGGGCCACGGCCCGCCCAGGGTGGACAGCAAGCGGACGCGGGGCAGTCAGGGACGCAAAGGCTGCCGGCAGGGTGAGGTCTCCAGTGGGGACAGAACACCGAGCCCAGGCCCAGAGCCACTGGGACGCCGTGAGGCCGAGCTTCCGACGGGAACCAGAGGCCTCATGGCAAGAACTGCCCGCCGGCTGCCCCCCCTCCCCGCTGCCCGCCCGCTACCTACGCCGCTTCCCCACTGCCCGCCCGCTGCCTGCGCCGCCTCCCTACTGCCCGCCCGCTGCCCAGCCGGCGGCCCCGCCCCCGGACCTGAGAACGCCCAGGGTCGCTGGCACCCGCGGGCGCAGAGCTGCCGGAACCGCGAGGGGAGACCCAGGCAGACCCCGCCCGGCCCCGCCTGGGGCTGAGAAAGCGGGGTCGCCCCCCCCACGTCCCACTTCTGCACCTCAGGGCCCGGGGAAAAGCAGATGAGAGCCAGTCGCCGCCGGCCCCTGGCCCCGCCCCCGCCCGGCCACGTGAGCCCGCTGGGCCCAGCCCCACCTGCAGCTCCCGCTTGTCCTGGGCGGCTGCCTGCGCCCCGGCCAGGCGCTCCGGGTCCAGCGTCCGCAGCGCCGCCTCCTGCAGGGCGCGGGCGGCCTCCGCGCGGGGCGCCCTGCCCTCTGCCTGGCGCCGGCCTGCGGGCAAGCGGGAGGCTCCGCGATGGGCGGCCGGGGGCTCTGCTGTCCCCACTCCCCCTGTGGCCTGGGGACAGCGGGTGGCTGAGCCGGTGCGGGGGGCGCGGGACCTGGAGGGCGGCGGTCACCTTCCTCGGCGGCCTCCAGCGCCCTCTGCAGCTGCGCCTGGCGGCTCTGCGCCCGCTCGCACTCGCCCTCCGCCTGGGCTCGCCAGTCGTCCTGCGCCGGAGGGCGGGGTCAGCGGGGGGCGGGCAGCCCCGTGAGGGTGCCCGGCCTGTGGCGACACTGAGCGCAGGGGCCAGTCCCGCGGGAGGGCCGAACAGGCCGCTGCGGGTGGGGCAGAGGGCGGCGACTGGACAGAGGCTGCTGCCGTGGGCGGGGCAGGGGCGGAGCGAGGGGCCTGAGGGAGCGGCCGGCGGATCTGGCCCCTTACCCGCTCCCGCCGGGCATCCCGCAGCTGCTGCACCAAGTCACTCAGGGCGTCCTGCGCCGCGGCCACGTCCACCTCGGGACCGAGGCCTCCGGGAGCCGGCGAGCGGAGCCTGGCAGGGGGGCTGGCACGAGGCCGCCCAGGGTGGCTGGGGGCGCCGTCCAGGCCTGCCGACGGTGGCGGCTGAGGGGCCGCCCCTCCCCTCTGTGGACCCCGCTCCCCACCAGGACTTGGGGGAGGTGTGGGGCAGGGCTGGGGACACTGACCTCGGGTGGGGGAGCCGGGCCGCCCTGGGGACGATGAGGGGCTCTGTGCCCGAGGCCCCAGGCTGCAGCGCAGCGCTGACCACAGCTGGCCCAGCTGGGCCTCTGCGTCCCACCGGGCGGCCTGGGCCTGGGCCAGCTCCTGCTCCAGGCCGCGCACCCGGAGGCAGGCCCCGTGCAGGCGGCTGGCCGCGTCGCTGCCCTCGCGGCCCCGCCCTTCCAGCCGCCGCTCTCGGGCGGCCCCTCCGGCCTCGGCCTCAGCCAGCTCCTGCTGCAGCCTCAGCACCTGCGGGCCGGCGGCTCAGGTCCAGGCGGGGCCACCCAGGCTCCGCACCGCCCCTCCCGCTGGGCTGGACCCCGGGTGGCCAGCCCCAAGCCTGAAGGCCCCGCCCACCCCGGGGTCGCCAATGCCGGGGCAGCGTCTGGGCCCCGCGTACCCCCAAGTCTGGGGGGACCTGGGCCAGCTGTCCGGCGTTCCTAGCCCCAGAGCTGAGGGCACAGTGGGGCTCTGCGAGCTGCCCCCCTTGCCTCACTGCAGCCCCCTCCCCACAAGCTGGGGAGGCAGCTTGGCCCCCAGACCAGGCCGGTGGGCGGGGTCCGCGGTGCAGGCGGGTGGGGCAGGCGCCGGTGTCCTGTGCGCTGAGCGCAGGTGTGGGCGGGGCCGCGGGCGCAGACCCCCCCGGCAGCCAGACCAGGCCCCGAGACCCCGGGGGGCTCGGCTGGATTCGCTCAGGGCGCCGGCTTCGGCGCGGTCACCCTGGGGGTGGGCGGCACAGGCCCCGGCGCGCAGGCGCCAGCGGCGGCCCCACCCCATCCGCTGGGGCGCCCAGACCCAGCGCCCCTCCCGCCCGGCGCCCCCCAAGCTCCTACCTCCTTCTGTGCGGCCTCGTGGGCTGCCCCCGCCTCGGCCGCCTCCCGCCGCAGCTCCCGGTGCGCGCTCTGGCTCTCGGCCTCCTGCGCCTGCATCTGGCGGGCGGGTGCGCGGGTCACCCCGGCCGCAGCCGCGGCCCTGCTTCCGCTCACAGGCCCGGAGGCAGCCTCCCTTGGGGGGCGGCCGGTTCCATCCGGCTCCATTCCCTGGGCCCGGGTGCCCCTCTTAGCCTCTCCCAGCCTGGGGGGGCATCTGGAGAGGAAGGTCCTGGAACCATCCCCGCCGACCGCCCGCAGACCGCAGACGGCCTTTCCCGGGGCGCTGGCCGGCAGCGCGCCCCTGAGCAGCTCCGACCAAGGCCTCTCGGCCTCCCGCAGGCCTCCGTGGGGTGTCCAGCCCCGAGTGCCATGGGGGGCACTAGGATGTGACGAGGGCCGTGCCCTGGGAGAGCCCAGAGTCTGGGTGCGTGGGTGACCCCGCGGTGGGCACTGCCGGCACAGAGGGCACCCGCAGGCCCCTCTGCCGGTGGCCAGCCTCAGCGTCCACGAGGGCAGCTGCGAGCAGCTGGGGCAGCCGGGCGAGGGGTGGGCACCTCACCTGCCTCCGCAGCTGCTGCAGCTCCCGGCGGGCAGCCCCCCGGGCCCGCTCGGCCTCCCGCAGGCCGGCCCGCAGCTCGCCGGCCGCCTCCTGGGCCTCTGCGAAGGCTCTCTCCAGCAGCACGGCCTTCTGCGCCCACTCCTCCTTGGCCCGCCTGAGGCTGAGCAGGGCGGGCTGGGACCGGCGTCCAGAGCCACCTCCTGCTGGCCGCTCGGGCCGGGGGCCGGGGTGGGCGCACCCTGAGGGCAGGGACAGAGCCGGGCCCACCCCTAGACACGGTGGCCCCGCTGCCCACCCCGCGTTGGCCAGGCCTGGCCGGGTGGGCGCACCTGGCCTTGTCCTGCTCGGCCCTGCGCAGGGCGGCCCGCAGCTCTGCGTCCGACCTCTGCAGCACGTCCTTCTCCCGGGCCTCGGCGGCCAGCGCCCGGCGGAGCCCCCCGCAGCTCTCCTGGGCCTCGGCCAGCAGGGCCCGCAGCTCCGCGGCCTGGGGAGGCAGGGCTCCAGGGCTGTGGCGGACACAGGGGCCCTGCCCGGGGCCCCAGGGGCTTGGAGGGGCAGCTGACCGGCCTGCCCGCCTGGGGTCACCCCTCCGTGGCCACCAAGGCTGCTGGGCTGTGCGGGAGGCTGGTCCCGGGGTCCGGCGGTGACACCTGGGCCTGGCTACGGGCTGCTCAGACACAGCGCCCCTGCGCCCCTGCCCGGATGCCCAGCTGCTGCCCCCTGCCCACGCGGGCCCTGCGGTGGGCAGCTGCGGGGTCCGGGGCCAGGGCTCCAGCGCTGACCAGCCCAGCGGCACACGCCTCCCCGGGGCGGCTCCCGGCCAGACTGGGGCCTCCCGCGGGGCCTGCAGGCTGCGGGCAGCACAGTGGGGCTGCCGGACGCGAGGCGCCCCCCGGCCGTGCTCGGCCCTGGACCTGGAGGAAGGGGGCAGCGTGGCCCTGGCGCCCAGCAGGGGTGGGGCAGCATGGGTAGGGCCCCTGGCCCGAGGCATGTCAGGCAGGACGCGGCCTCACTGGGGCCTGGGCGCCGCGGGCCTCCCCCGGTGCTCGGCTGGTGACTGCTGGCCGCCTGCTGGCCGCCGCCCGCCTGCTGGGGAAGGGCCTGCCCGGCCCCACCCCCACACGTGGGAGCGCCGCAGCCCGAGGAGCATTTTCCACGAGCTCAGCAGAAATGCGCCGGGGTCAAGGCCCAGCGAGGGGCCGACTGTTGTCATAAAGGAGCTGAAGGAGGCGTCCTCCCCTCCAGGCAGGGGAGCGAAAACAAGCAGAGGCCCCTAGAAGGGCTCCGCCCCCGCCCCGCCCGCGCCCAACAAGCCGCCTTCAGGGCCCAGGCCGAGGGCAGCGGTCAGCGCCTTCTGTGCTGGACGCGGGTGAGCAGGCTGAGCCCCTGCGGGGCGGAGTGCCCGGCGGGGCCTGCGTGTGCCCGGCGCGCCGTGTGGTCTGTGCACACATACGCGTGTGCCTGCGTGTGCGCGCCCCAGGCTGGGCTGCCGGCGGTCCTGGTGTCAGGACGCTGCAGCGCCTTGCAGTTTCCATGGCGAAGCGGCCAGCCTGGCGCGCGGGGAAGCCCAGCGGCCTCCCGAGACACCCCAGCCCCGAAGCTTCTCCCTCCCCTCTCCTTATGGGGAGCCCCTCTCTCTGGGGGCCTCACTTTCTGGGGCTCGCTCTCTGTTCCAGGGCGTTTCCTTTCTAGGGTCCTCTACTGCGGGGGCCCTCTCCTTTCCAGGAGCCGTCTCTGCAAGAACCCAGCTTCTCTGCAGGCCGGCGTCCCCCTCCGCCCGCACCCCTAGAGCCGGCTCCCCCGCGGCCCCGCCCCCCTCGCCTGGTCCTTGCCCAGACCCGGGTGTGCTGAAAGGGGCCTTTCTCGCGGGGCCAAAGTAAACAGCCTGTCACGTTAAATCACACCCTCCGCCCCTCCGTGGCTGGCCCGCGCCCCTCTCCCCGGCCACCCAGCGCCGCCCCCGCCCGCTGCGCTGTCAGCTCCACCTCCGCGACACCTCCCGCCCGCGGCCTCCCGCCCGCACCCGGCCCGGACACCCCGCGGCTCCTGGGCCCAGAGTCAGCCTCGGCCTCGGCCAGCCCCGCCGCCTGGACCCTCCTCGCTCGGCCTCCGCGGGCGCCCGGTGGCCTCACCTGCGCAAGAGCGCTCCAGGGGCCCTGCGGCCTCGCCAGACCCGCCCTCCAGGCCCCTCCCGCCGGCACCTGCCCCTCAGGAGGCCCCGCCCCGCCCGTCTCCTCTCCTGAACCCACCCCCGCCGCGGCCCCTGCCCCCGCACCCCTCCCGGCCCAGCTCTCCTTCCCCGCCCCCTCGGCCCCGCCCCTCACCTCTCTCCCCAGGGCGCTGCGCTCCGCACCCGCCTCCTGGAGCCGCCCCCTCAGGGCCGCGGTCTCCCTCTCGTGGGCGGCGATGGCGTCCTCGAACTGGGCCTGCAGGGCCTTTAGCTCTGCGGTCAGGGCGCTGATGGCGGCCTGGGGGTGCGGGCACCGGCATCAGGGGCTGGCGCCGGCTCCCGCCCAGCTCCTCCCGCGCTGCCCTGCGCGGCCGCGGGCTGGTTCCGGGTTCCGGGTTCCGGGTGGTCCCGGGCCGTCGTGCAGGCTCAGCCCGGCGGCCGCTCCTGGGGCAGGGCCTGGCGGGGCCCCAGCTGGGGCCGGGGCAGGACCGGCTGGGCTGACTGGCCTGCGCCGGTCAGCCCGGTTTCCCGACGTGGGGAGGCCGGCGCCCAGGCCGCCTGCTCCTGCTGGCGCCCAGGTCCTGCGTGGCCGGGACAGCTGTTCCCGCCCGGGCCCCACGGGCGTCCTTCAGAGCCAGGGCCTGCGCCCTGGGCCGTGAGGGCACCAGCTGCCTCACCCCGGGCAGCCCGTGTGGCCACCAGCGCTCCCCAGCCCCCTGGGGCTGGCGCCCCCGGCTCGGAGCAGGGACCCTGGTCCGGGCTCTGGGCTGCTCTGTCTCGGGCCGGCGCCCGATCTCGCTCCCCGGCCGCGGAGCCCCTGGGCGGGGAGGCCGGCCCCGGGCAGCAGCTGCGGCCGAGAGGCAGGCCGGCGCATGTCCACGGCCCTCTCTGGGGGAAGCGGCGCCTGCCCCTGCTGGGGGCTGAGGGGCTTTGTTCTGGGCCCTGGGGCCGCCTGAAGCCCAGGGGCCACCGGCTTCACTCCGTGGGCTGGGGGGCTGGCCCGCGTCCACCAGCCTTGCCCACACGGGGTCCCCAGTGGAAAGCTCTGGGGCTTCCAGCTACTGAGCTATAATGGGGTTCCCGGAAGGGGCGGTCCAGCTCCGCCCGAGGAGGGGGAGCCGGGCGGGAGGGGCAGCTGGGCAGCCAGGGAGGGGGAGGAGTCGGGGAGGCCCCTGGGGGCGGGAGCAGGGCGTGGGAAGAGGCCTCGGGCGTCTGGGACGTGCCTGGGGGCTGGGGGCAAGGAGGGGACACGGGGGGGGGCCTTTACCTGATATGGGCTTTGCCGTGGCTCTTTACCCCCAGGCTGACCCCCGTGTCCCCCCATTGGGGTCTCGCCCACGCGGGGCGGCGGCCGGGCTCGTGCGGACACCGTCAGGCTCGGTGCCTCCTGTTCTCGGGGCCACTCGCGCGCCACGGGCCCTTCCGCCGACGGTGCCGCTGCGGCGTGTCCGGCCGGAGGTGGCGGGTGGGGGAGCCCCTGGGAGCCCCCACCCCACCTGTCACCGCACATGGGTATTCGGGGGCGGCCGCCCCGAATCCGCGGGAGACACCCCGGAAGCCTCCTCGTCAGGGTACTCCCGATGGAACCGCAGGAGACGCCCCCGGTGCCCACAGGGGGAGGCCCGGCCGAGGGGTCAGCGCCTGTGGGGCACTACGCAGCCACAGGGCAGATGGACACCACCGTGTAGACCGTAGGCAGGTGGCGGGGGAGGGGGATGGGGCGGGGGCGCGCATGTCTGACCCCCAGGCCTGGGCACCCCCCCACGCCGCGCGGGGGTGGGGGTGGGGGCGGGGGCGCGCACGTCCGACCCTCAGGCCTGGGCGACCCCCCACGCCGGCTGCGCAGGGGTGGGGGTGGGGGCGGGGGCGCGCACGTCCGACCCTCAGGCCTGGGCGACCCCCCACGCCGGCTGCGCGGGGGTGGGGGCCCAGCCGTCACCTGGCGCGGCTCGAGCTCCCGCTGGACGCGGCCCTGCTGCTGCTCGTGCTGCAGGCGCCGGATGTGCTCCCGCAGGGCCGCGCTCTCGGCCAACAGCTCCTCCTCCCGCGCCCTCCCGCGAGCCGCCGCTGCCTTCTCCTCCCCCAGAGACAGGCTGAGGGCGTCCTGGGGGCGGGCATTGGGCTGTGGCCACCCCTTCCTCCAGTGGCCAAGGCCCCTCGCGCGGCGCCCCGGGGCTAACGGTGTGGGCGCGGGGCGGCCGGAGTGGGCGGCGGGCACCGACCTTCTCGCTCCGCAGGCGGGCCAGGGCCTCGCGGTGGGCCAGCGCCCGGCTCTCCAGGGCCCGCTGCCCGTCCTGCTCCAGCTGAGCCGCCTGCCGCCGCAGCCGCCTGATGTCGCGCTCCTGGGCCTCCCGTGCGCTTCTCAGCTGCTCCAGCTCCGCTGTGGGGCGGGCGCCGTGAGGGGCTGGGGCCAGCGTGGCGCTCCCAGTGGAGGCCCCGGGCCGGGCAGCGCCTCAGGCCTCCCTGCAGCAGGCACCCCAAGCCCCCAGGTGCCGGCCAGGGCGGGGAGCTGCGCGGGACTGGGTGGGGCTGCCGCCACCGCGGGCAGGCTGACCCCCGCAGCCTTGGCGCGGGCTGCGGGCGAGCCTGGGCACCTTGCAGGGCCTGCTGGGCGAGCCGCGCGCACTGGGCCTCTCCGGCCAGCTGCTCCTGCTGCGCCTGCAGCCGCGCGGCCAGCTGCTGGGCCTCCGAGAGGCTGCTCTCCAGAGACGCCCGCTCGGCCCTGCGGAGAGTTCTCAGCGTGAGCCCGCGGGCTGGCCCCGGAGGCCGTGAGGCCACGGCCTCTGGAGAAGGGTGCAGGCGGGTCCCCGGCACACGCGGGGCGAGCGGAACCACCGAACAGCTGGGGGGCGGCCTGGGGGAGTCTGGGGGCCGCAGGGCCCAACGTGTGCGCTCTGCGGCCAGCAGTTTCCTGGCCGGCGTGGGCTGCTCTGCACAGCCCACAGGGGGCGCACCGGGGAGCTGGTCTGGGGGGCCAGGGGGCTCCGTGGGCGCGGCTGTGCCGCCCGTGCTGCGGGGGGCTGGGCCAGGGAAGGCGCCTCCTCCCGGCTGGACCCGCCTGTCCTCAGCTGGCGGCCGGCGTCGCCCAGCGCTGCCCCAGCCAGCCTCCCGCTCCCGGGCGCGTCCATGCGCCTCAGCCTGCACTCAGCTCCTGCCCGCGGGCTGGGCCACACCCGCCGCACAGCTGCGAGGGCCCGTCCTGGCCGCCTGGCCAGCACTGCCCAGCAGCCCAGGGTGTGTCCACTTGGCTGTCTCCGTCCTGGCTGGAGACCGTGGAGAGAAAGTCCCCTGGCCACTAACACTCCCCCAGTCACCAGTCCCCCTCCTTGGCCTCTGCCCAGGCCCCGCAGAGCCCGCGGGCCGGGGCAGCCGGCCGAGTGGACGCCCGCCGGCCTTGCTGGGCCTGGGAGGAAGCTCCGGGCCGGGCAGCCTCAGAAGGGAGAGGCTGGACCCAGCCTGGCCTGAGGCCGAGACCCCGGCGCTGCCCGGCGCGCCCGAGATGGCCGCGTCCTCCCCGGCCGGGGCAGCGGCGTGCTGGCCGCCTCTTCAGAAGCTCCGGGGCTGCTGCGGCCCCAGGCCCGTGGCCACGAGCTGCTCACCAGGGCCTGCGGGCCCCGCACGGGCGTTCGGCCCCCCCGTCCCCCCACCCCGGCCAGGAGGCCACACCTGAGCTCCGCCGCCTCCTCGGCCGCGCGCCGGCCCTGCCGCTCCAGGGCCTCCTGCTGGGCCCGCCGGCCCTGCGCCAGCTGCGCCTCCAGAGCCTGCTTCTCGCACGTGACCTGGGGGGCAGGTGAGGGGGTCCCGCGGGGCGGCCGGGTCCACTCCGCACCCCAGGAAGGCCACCCAGACCCCCACACAGTCCCCCGGAGGAGCCAGGGCCGGGCCACGGGGCGGGCGACACAGCCGGGGCGGCAGAGACGGGACCTGGGCAAAGCCAGGCTGACTTTCTCTCGGTGAAAACGCCGCCGAGGGCCACGGGAAGTCGGGGACGAGCCCAGCTCCGCGGGCCCTGCCCCTGTGCCCAGGCGACCCCGTCCCCACAGCCGTCAGACCCCCAGACGGAGGAGCCGGAGAGGCCCGGAGAGGCCCCAGAGCAGTGAGCGCGGGCAGGCCGTCCTGACCACGTGCCCTGGGCCTGGGCTGAGAGAGGCGGGCACTGCCAGCCCCGGCGCGGAGGGACGCGGGCCAGGAAGGCTGTGCCAGCACCGGCCACCCGGCCTCCCCCGGGCCCCTGGGCCAGCACCCGGCCAGCGCCCAGCCGGCCCCCCACGCTGAGCCCAGGGCGCCCCGGCTGCTGCCCCTCCCGGGTGTGCTCACCCGACACGCCGCCGCCAAGGGCCGGGCCGCCCGGCGGTGGGGAGCCAGGGCAGGACCGGGCCCCGCCCTCACCTGCTGCGCCTGCTCCTGCAGCCGGCGGCCCGGCCCCCCAGCCGCTGCCCTGCTGCTCCAGTGCCCACAGGCCCGCAGCAGGCCGGCAGCTCGTCCCGCGCCAGCGCCAGCTGCTGCTCCGCCTGGGCCCGCTCCTGCTCCAGCTACAGAGGGCTGTGGGGCCGCCCACCTCGCCACCCCAGCGGCCCCACCAGGCGCCCGCTGCGCCCCCACGCAGGGCTGGGGGCGGGGCGGGCCTCACCTCCAGGACCAGGCGGTCCAGGGCGCCCTTGTCCTGCGCCAGCGCCTCCGTCAGGGCAGCCACCTTGGCCAGGGCGGCCCTCTGCCCCACGCCCTCCGACCTCAGCCGGCGCGCCAGCAGCTCCAGGTCGGCGTTGCGGGCCTCGGCCTGGGGGCGGGGGCAGCGTCACCCCCAAGGGCGTTCGGGGCCTCTGGGCGGGCGGCGGGGCGGGAGGCCGGGCAGCGGCGTGGCACTGCGGGCGCAGGGCAGGTGGAGGCCGGGGGGCGGGGGTACCTGGGCCAGGGCGGTCCGCAGGGCGGCCCTCTCGCTCTCCAGCGCGTCCCCCTGCAGCCGCGCCGCGCTCAGCGCCTCCCGGGCGGCCGCCAGCTCCTCCCTGAGCCCCGACGCCTCCTGCTCCAGCTGCGCCAGGCGCCCCTGGCTGAGGCCCGGGCGTGAGGCCGAGTCGGGGCCACTCCACGCGCACCCCCGGCCCCGCGTCCGGGCAGCAGACGCCCCGCCTCTGCCGCGGCCTGGGGCGCCCCTCACCTGGGCCGGGAGCCACCGCCCGGGGTGCCCGCCGCCGCCCACCTGGCCTGCAGCTCGCGCTGGCCCCGCCGCGCCAGCTCCTGCTGCTGGATGGCCGCCCGGCCCAGGCTCCGCTCCAGCGCGGCCTTCTCGGCCTCCAGCCGCTCCCTCTCGGCCTCCGCCTGCCCCCGCAGCGCCCCCAGCGCCAGCTCCAGCGCCCTCTTCTCCCTGGGCACAGCGGGCTTGGGGCGGGGCCGGAGGCCCAGGCGCCTCGCCCCTCGGTGGGGAGGGCCGCTCCTGGGCCCGGCCTGCTGCTGGGTGGGGTCCAGCTGCTGTCGCCTGCCCCGCAGCCCTGGGGGAGCCCTGACACCGAGGCCTCGTTCCTGGGGTCCCAGGCCGGGTCTGCACCGCGGCCAAGCTCAGGCAGTCCTGTGCCCTTGGCCAGAGCCCCAGCGGCCCCCGCGTGCCCGGCCTGCCCCTGCCCCCCATGGCCAGCCCTGGCCCGGCTTTCCAGCCAGGGCGAGTCCGCACAGCAGCGCAGCCCGCCTGGCTGGGGACGGCGGGGCGGGCCAGGCCCCTGTGGAGTGAGCGTGCCCGAGGGCAGGGCACTGACATGGTCGGGGAGTGACCCAGACGTGCAGCCCACGCCGGGCGGGAGGTGCTGCTGGGTGCGGGGGGGGGGGGGGGGGCGGCCAGCACGGCCGGACGTCAGACCCACCTTCCCGAGAGCTCGCTGGCTGCCCGGCAGCGCTGGGCCTCCAGGCCGTGGGCCTCCAGCTGGTCCAGCAGGTCCTCCTGCACCCGCGTGCCCTCCTGCAAGCGCCTCCGCGCAGCCCGCAGCTCCCGCTGGCTCTCGGCCAGCTGTCCCCGGAGCCCGGCCACCGCGGCCCGGGAGGCCTCCAGCTGCCGGCCCAGCTCCTGGGCCGGGCGGGCGAGGCCTCAGCCTGGCGTCTGACCCCGGAGGCCAGTGGGGCTCTGGCTGTGCCCGCCAAGGGTGCGACCCGCGGGAGCCTCTCTGGGCTTGGGGCGAGGGGCAGAGGCCTGCCGGCCCTGGGGCCCCGCGGCCCACCGCCCCCAGTCTGCCCGCCCCCGGCTGTGGCCACCGACCTGCTCCCGCCGCGGGGCCAGGGCAGCCTGCACGGCTCCCAGCGCAGGGTCCGGGGTGGCCAGGGAGGCCGGGGAGCCAGACCGCGGCCGGGACTCGCCCCGGGTGGGGGGGCCCGGCGCCGCGTCGCCCTCCGCGCTGACGGCCCAGGACGGCTCCAGGCGCCCCGTGTCCGCCCGGGCCACCTTCAGGGCGCGGAGAGCACGGGGCTGCGGTCAGGGGGCGGGGCGTGCCCCACCCCTCCGCATACCCCCGGGCCGTCCCCCAGCCGCAGGGCTTCCCCCCACGGCTGCGCCTCCACGATGCCGCTGCCGCGTCCTGCCCCGCCAGCCCGGGCCCTGCGCCAGGCAGTGTCTTCAGCAGGGCGGTGGGCGCCCGACCCTCCCACGCCCGACCTCCCGCCCACGCACCAGCCCCCGGACCTCCGTCTCCAGGGAGGCGATGGCCTGCTCCTTCTTCTCCGCCTCCTCCCGGAGCGTCTCCACCAGCTGCGTCTGCGCTGAGAGCCTGGAGGGGCGGGCAGGCTGACCGCAGCCCCCGGCCCCGCAGGCCTGGCTGCCCCCGCGCGGGCACCTCCGGCCGCTCTGGGCAGCCCGTCCCCCCGAGGGTCCACGGCTCCTCTGGCCCGGGGTGACGCGCTGACCGCCCCGCCGTGGTCCTCGTGGTCTGCCTACCCTCGGCCTCCGCCGTACCCAGCCTCTGCCGCCGCTCCCTCCGTGGGGACCCCGTGCCCCGGTGAGGAGGCGGCTTCCCAGGGAAACCCGCTGCCGCTGGGCCCCGCGCGCTCCCTTCGGGGCGGCCCCACGTCGCGGGGGCTCGCGCTGGCCGGGCAGGGCCCAGCTGCTCGGGAGCCTCTCGTGGGGCTGTCTCGCCTGCTCAGCCGCCTTCCGGCCCCCCACTGGCCGTGTCCCGAGCGGTCCACGCCCTCTACGTGGAGCCCAGCGGCCCGCGTCTGACCCGGCGGGACTTGCACCCAACGGGCGCTTGTGCTCTCAGCCTGAAGCCCCGCCCCGGGGCGGACCCCGACCCCGCGCCCGGCCCACCTGGCCTGCAGCACCGCCCTCTCGGCGTCCCAACTGGCGGTCAGCTGCAGGTTCCGGTCCAGGCTCAGGCAGGCTGCACGCAGGCGCCGGGCCGTGCAGGCCGCGTCCGCCCGCATGTCCGCCAGGCCCCTGCGGACAGGTGCACGCTGCTCAGGCCGGGCGGGACCCGGACGGGGCGGGGCCTGGGAGGGGCGGGGGCGGGGCCCGGTCGGGGGCGGGGCCGGGATGGCGGGCGGGCGGGCTGCAGCCCTCAGCTGTCCTTGCCCTCCCAGGCCCGCCCAGGTGTGGACAGTGCCACTGTCTGCCTCAGGGCCCTGGGCCTGTGCAACACGGTGACTGGGACAGCTGGACCCGGGAGCCCGTCCAGGCAGACCTCACCTGTCAGTGGCGGCCCGCAGCTCGGCCAGGTGTGCGCGGAGCGCAGCCACCTGTCTCCAGAGGAGGAGAATGTCCTGGGGCGGCCCCGCGCGGGCCTGCTGCGCCTGGAAGCCGGGCGGTGTCCACTCGGGCGGGGCGAGCCGCCCCTGCCGCCCTGGGCGGGGCCCACCCGCCACACAGGCCACACGGTCCACACACCACACACGTCCACGCCCTGGGCATGCACACACCCCGGGCACGGACTGCAGGGAGCAGTGGGGGCTGAAAGGGCTCCCTGCCTCCTCTGGGATCCGACCCCGCGAGTTGGGGAGCCGGGCTCCTGTCTCGGGGTGCAGAGGGGGTGCCGGCTGGGGCCCTGGGGGCGGGGGCGCGTGCCTGGCGGCTGTCCGCAGGGGCCAGGACCGGCCCTTCGCACTCGCTCTGCGCGCCGGGCTGGCCTCGGCCTGTCCCGCGTGCCTCAAAGGGGTCCCCCTGGGGTCCCCCAGTCCACAGACTACTGTAGCCAAGCCGAGCGGGGGACAGGTGGGGCTGGTGGCCGGCGGCCTGTCCCCGGGAGGAAGCAGAGTGGACGCCCCCAGACAGACGCCGGAGCGCCACGTAGCGCACCTCGCGCCCCGCCCGGCCCCCCAGCGCGGCCCGCAGCTGCAGCACGCTGTCGGAGGTGGCGGCCAGCTCCCGGGCCAGTGCGTCGTTGGCGGTCCGCATGTGCTCCAGCTGCGCCCGCAGCAGCGTGTTCACCTGGCAGAGGCCCGCGCTCCTGGCGGGCAGGGGCTCACTCAGCCGGTGGCGCCCCCAGGCCAGCCGGCCCACCCTTCCCGGAGACCCCTCTGCCCGCGCCGGCATGGCGTGGAGGGGGACCCCGAGAACGGGGGGCGGGGCCCGAGGGCTGTGGGTGGGGTCAGGCACGCCCCGGGCCCAGCTGCGACGGGCGCTTTTCTCCACCAGGGTGGGGGGAGGCCCAGCCCCAGGGTCGTGAGGATGGACGCGGGGAAGAGGCTCCAGCCCCAGGAGCTGCCGGCCAGGCACCGCGGGCGCTGGCCTCACCGAGGCCAAGGCCAGCCTGGCCCCTGCAGGAGCGCCCAGGGCGTCGGAGAGCCGCTGGCGGCCAGGGCGCCTGCACCGGGGACGGGCTGCAGACGTGCTTCCTGGGCCAGCCGGCTCCGGGGTCCCCCTTGGCCCGGGAAATGGGGAGTCCCCAGCGGGAAGAGGGCGGGCGGCCGGGCCTGCGGCCACCGGGGCTCCTGCCCTACCCTCCCAGCCCCAGAGCCCAGCCCGCGGTGCGCCCAGCGGCTCGGGGCAGGCCTGGTCCCTGGCACGGGGCGGACCACGCCGGCCTCACCTCTGCTCCGCGGCCTCCAGCCGGCCCAGCGCCCCCTCCAGGTCCCTGCTGTGCTCCAGCTCTGCCCGCCGCAGCCGCGCAGCCGTGGTCTGCAGCTGGGCCTGCAGCTGGGGCAGCAGGGGCGCTGGGCTGGGGTCGGAGCACAGGGGTGCCCGCTCCGGCCCCCAGCACCCCGCCCACGGCCACAGGGCGAGGGAGACGCGGCCCCGGCTCTCTGGCCCCTGCGCCTCGGTTTCCTCGTGGCTCTGGCCGGCGCCCTCCCGCCTCAGTTTCCCCGGCCGCCGGTGGGGCTGTGGGGATGCGCAGGGCCACTCACCCGATCGCTGACCGCGTGGTACCTGCTGGTCAGCTCGTCCCGCTCGGTGCCCGCCTGGGCCAGCAGGCCCTCCAGGCGGGTCAGTGCTGCCTGCAGCAGCTTGTTCTCCTCCTGGGCCACGCGGGCCGAGGGCGCCGGAGGCTCCCGCCCCCCTGCAGGGCGCTGGGGTCAGCCTGGCCGCCCAGCCTCAGCCCCGGCCCTGCCCCACCCGCCAGGCCCGGGGTTTCCCAGGGACGGACACCCCACATGGGGAGGTGGGTGCCCGCCCCGGGCCTCACCCCGTAGGGGCCTGGACACCCCCGCCTATATCAGCACCGTGAACCCCAACACGGACAGGGCTGGGCCAAGCCCCTATCCGAGTGGACAGTGACAGCTTCTTCCCAGCCTCGTGGGGCCCCCCTCACACATGGGGTGCGCCTCTGGGGGCACTCGGCAGGCCCCTGAGTGAGGAGCTGCTCAGTTCCCCACAGGCACAGCCAGAGACCAGCCCTGGAGCCGCGGGACTGGGGCAGCGCTGGGGGCTGCAGGGCTGGGGGG